>CM065378.1:25575000-25585000 GCA_033060915.1 Euryodendron excelsum | reverse complement strand
AAGCAAAAGTCGGCAGCCACCGTGTACCAATTTCTTTCACCGATGAGGATCTCGTGGGAGTGCAGATTCCTCATAATGATGCCTTGGTAGTTACGTTAAGAATGGCGGACTGCGACGTTAGAAAACTGCTCATTGACCAGGGGAGTTCATCCGAAGTTATGTAGTACAGCCTGTTCAAGCAATTGGGACTTAACGAGTCCGACCTCCAATCGTCACTTAACCCATTGGTCGGATTCAGCTCGAACCCAGTTTGGCCAATGGGAAAGGTGACGATTCCTGTAACAGCCGGAGGAATCACATTGTAAACCGAATTCCTAGTAGTTAATGTACCCTCCCCCTACAATGCCATCATGGGACGAACCTGGTTGCACCTCATGAGGGCCGTTCCGTCTTCATACCATCAGTTACTATGGTTTCCGACCCCAGCAGGAATTGGCGAAATCAGGGGAGACCAAGTGGCTGCCAAACAATGTTTCCTAACAGCATGTGCGACGAAGACAAAGCCTGAGAAAGTACAGATGATGGAGCTGCATGAAGACACCCCCACTATCGATGATGTGGGACAGACACCCGAGAACAAAGCTGTGGAGGACCTGAAGAAGATGTACATTGATCGGCAGGGAGACAAATGCTTCGTCATCGGCACCTCTCTGTCTAAACAAGAGGAAAAATTCGTCATCGAGCTGTTGACGAACTTCCTGGAAGTGTTCGCCTGGACCCCTTATGACATGCCTGGGATCGGCGCTGATCTTGCTTGTCATCGCCTGAATGTAAACCCAAATTGCCAACCTGTTATCCAAAAGGGGAGAAGGGCCGCTACCCAGCATGTCGACGCTGTCTTGGAGGAAATAGAGAAGCTTTTGGAAGCTGGGGCCATTCGGGAGATCAACTACCCAAGTTGGTTATCAAATACCGTGGTTGTAAAAAAGAAGGATGGAAAGTGGAGGGTCTGTGTGGACTTCACTGATCTCAACAGGGCATGCCCCAAAGATCCATTCCCCCTGCCCAAAATTGACCAGCTTGTGGATGCAACCACCGGCTTTGGAAGGATGAGTTTCTTGGATGCTTACCGAGGATACCACCAGATCCTACTCCACCCCGACGACCAAGAAAAAATGGCCTTCATCACTCCAAGGGGTATCTACTGCTATAGGGTTATGCCCTTTGGACTGAAGAACGCCAGTGCTACATATTAGCGATTGGTCACAAAGATGTTCAAGACGCAGCTCGGCATAACTGTCGAGGTCTACATCGATGACATGGTGGTAAAAAGCAAACTGAGCAACACCCACTTGGCGGACTTAAAGAAGGTACTCTGCATCCTGAAGGACTATAAAATGAGGCTAAAAGCTTCAAAATGTGTCTTCGGGGTCGGCTCGGGCAAGTTTCTGGGGTTCCTGGTCACGTATCGGGGAATAGAAGTGGACCCATAGCGATTAGTGCGATTCAGAGCATTCAAGCCTCGAGGAATGCGAAAGAGGTACAGAGACTGACAGGAATGGCCGCAGCACTCAACAGGTTCATCAGCCATTCATCGGACAGGTGCCAACCCTTCTTCCAGCTTCTAAAGAAACAAGAACGGTTCGAGTGGACCTTAGAATGTGACTCTGCCCTTGCCGATCTAAAAAACTACCTAACCAAACCACCCCTGCTCTCCACCCCTGTTCGACACGAGGAACTCTTTCTCTACCTTGTAGTGTCAGACCATGCAGTTAGCGCCGTCCTACTCAGGCAAGACAACCGGCAATAATTCCCAGTCTATTACGTCAGCAAAAACCCTTCTCGGAGCTGAGAACAGGTGTCTACCCCTCGAAAAGCTAGCACTCGCACTGATAGTAGCATCCCGCAAGTTGGTGCATTACTTTAGAACTCACACCATCAACGTCCTCACTAACCACTAGCTCAAACCTCTTCTAAGGAAGGCCGACTTCTCTGGAAGAATTGCAAAATGGGCTGTGAAATTAGGGGAGTTTGACATCAAGTTTCAACCTAGATCGGCAGTGAAGGGGCTGGTTCTTGCAGACTTTGTTGCCGAGTTCTCTGTCGAGATACCAACAGAGGTAGAACAAACTCCAGCAACTAGCCAACCGCAGCGCAAATTCCCCCTGGACCTTTGGGAACAAACTGATCATTGGCAACTCTACGTGGATGGAGCTTCCAATGACCGGGGGGCAGGATCAGGCATCGTACTCATCACACTAGACGGCCTAACCATCAAACAAGCCATCAAGCTCGAGTTCACTGCCTCCAACAATGAATCTGAATACGAGGCCTTGCTCGCCGCAATACGTGGAGCCATTGAACTTCGAATTCATGAAATCGTCATCTATTCGGACTCCCTACTTGTTGTAAACCAAATTACAGGAGAATACGTAGCAAAGAACGACAGAATGACGCAGTACCTAGCAAAAGCGAAGGAACTACTCAGCCAATTCAAAAGCTACAAGCTTCGACAGATCAGCCGAGACAACAACTCACATATGGATGCCTTAGCAACTTTGGCCACAGCTTTGAAGTCTGGATCGAAAAGGACGATCAATGTAGAAATTTTTGCCAAACCCAGCATCTTTCGGGAGGAGGAGGAAGCTCTAACAGCAGAAAAGTTGGGACCATCATGGATGGACCCAATCATCTCTTACCTTGACGCAAACAAACTACCAGACGATAAGGCTGAAGCTCGGCGAATCAAATATGCATCTCTCAGGTATTGGCTGTCACCAAGTAAGGAGCTTTACAGACGTTCCTTTACAGGTCCATATTTACACTGCGTCCATCCGAACCAAGTACAGGGCGTTTTGTTTGAAATCCATGAGGGGATATGTGGAAGTCATGTCCGCGGAAGATCGATAGCACACCGAGCCATCTCGCAGGAATATTGGTGGCCTTACATGCAGAAAGATGCAGCCCAATACGTCCTGAAGTGCAACAAGTGTCAGAGGTTTTCCCCCATCATCCACCAGCCAGCCGAAGATCTTGCCACCATCACCAGTCCGTGGCCTTTCGCTCAGTGGGGACTGGACATTGTCGGACCTCTGCCCCGAGCTTCAGGCAACAAAAGGTTTCTCATCGTAGCGACTGACTACTTTACCAAATGGGTAGAAGCGGAGCCTTTGTCAAACATCAGGGAAATCGATGCCAAAAGGTTCGTATGGAAAAACATTGTCACGAGATTCGGGTTGCCCCATGCCATTGTTTCAGATAACGGCACCCAGTTCAATGGCAATATCTTTAGATCATTTTGCGAAGGATTGGGGATCAGAAACTATTACTCAACGCTGGCCTACCCCCAATGCAACGGGCAAGCCGAGATTTCAAACAAAACCATGCTTAACGGAGTCAAAAAACGACTGGAAAAAGCCAAAGGGAAGTGGACAGAGGAGCTACCCAACGTTCTATGGTCCTATAGAACAGCCCCAAGGAGGTCTACCGGAGAAACCCCATTCTCCTTGGCATACGGGGTGGAAGCAGTCATCCCTTTGGAGGTTGAACTACCAACTATCAGATCGGTAGCTTTTAACACGGGTCTCAACGACCAGACGGTTGCAAGAGACCTGGATCTCGTCGAAGAAAGAAGAGAAACCGCCTTGATCAGGCTCACAGAGTATCAACGACAGCTAAAACACTCTTATAACAAACGGGTCCGCCCGAGAAGCTTTGCTCCAGGAGATCTAGTTTTACGAAAAGTGTTGGGGGCAACCAAGAAGGCGGCAAATGGAAAGCTCGGCCCAAACTGGGAAAGCCCCTACAGAGTGACATCCCAGGTCGGCATTGACGCATACAGACTAGAGACTGTTGAAGAAGGGAGACAATTGCCACAACCATGGAATGCAAGCAACTTGAGGAAATTCTACCAGTAATACAAAGTTCCATGCGATGTAACAGTCCATGAAATATAAAGCTCTGCTGAAGAATCAATGAAAATGAAGCTATTCAAACAAATCTACTCTGAGCACTCTGTGAAACCCACAAAAACCAAGTGTAAAAACTTGGTCATGTCCAAGTTGGACAAGTCGGCTAAAGAAGGCCAAAAGAGAAACCAAGTGTAAAAACTTGGTCCTGTCCAAGTTGGACAGGTCAGCCAAAGAAGGCCAAAAGAAAAACCAAGTGTAAAAAACTTGGTCCTGTCCAAGTTGGACAGGTCGGCCAAAGAAGGCCAAAAGAAAAACCAAGTGTAAAAAACTTGGTCCTGTCTAAGTTGGATAGGTCGGCCAAAGAAGGCCAAAACAAAAACCAAGTGTAAAAACTTGGTCCGGTCCAAGTTGGACAGGTAGGCCAAAGAAGGCCAAAACAAAAACCAAGTGTAAAAAACTTGGTCCCGTAAAACTTGGACAGGTCGGCCAAAGAAGGCCACAGCAAAAACCAAGGCATATTCAGTCCACAACAAAATCAGACAAGGCATATTTAGTCCACAACAAAATCAGACAAGGCATATTCAGTCCACAACAAAATCAGACAAGACAGATTCAGTAATAAATAAAACGAGCTTTTTTCATTAAAAGGCATTGATGGTTACAAAAACTTCAAAGAAAAGAAAAAGAACAGTTATGCCGACTTCTCCCCCGATTGCGAAATTGCCCCTGACAAACCACCGAGAATCTCTTTCGCATCCTTAGGGGGTTCGACAGCGGCCTTCAATTTTTCAGCTCTCTCCTTTTCAGCAGCAGCTTTTTCAGCCGCGGCTTTTAAGATAAGCTCTCGTTTGTACTGGGCATTTGCAAGCACTTTTTTCGGACAAACGACGCCATCCTCGGTAGTATCGAAGAAGTCCGGGCAAAGACCCCAAACGTTAGAGGCCTTATCTAGTTCTGCAACGACGAGGGCACCGTTCCAACCTTGTCGGAATATGGAGCGACTAAGGTCTATCATCTTTTCGGCCAAACGCTTGGCCCCCCTTTCTTCACCCCTCTTCAATGTGGCCTCTTCTTCCACCTTCAGCTTGGCCACTTCGGAGTTAAGGGCCTTGACCTCTGCATTTGCGTTGTGCAGATCTACGAACTGCACATCGAACTTCCTTTTGAGGTCGGCCAGATCCTTATCTCTCTTTTCAAAATTGGCTTTCATCAACAAGAGCTCGGCGGAAGCCTATTCAGCCTGTTTCCTAAAGGTGATCCGCTCCTTATTTGCCTCGATCCATTCGAGCTTTAAGCGGCCGTGCTCTTCAATGAGTTCCTGGTGAGCCTCGGCAAGCTTCCGGAAACGCATCATCGCCTCCAAGGAATTCAGACAACCCTACACAGATAAGAGAAGGTCATTTTGAGAGCGAATGTCCAAAAGAGTCTGTAATCATTTAAAAAGTCAGTGCCGACCTACCAGCACCGGGTCATGAAAAGCACCCATAAAGACGGCTGAGTCACTTGCTTCGCCCAGCTTCGCCACGTCCTTTTTCTGAAGGACGCTCTTAATAACACCAAATGCCACCTCGGGATGGTCAATCATAGAATCTGTTGTCGTCATAGGACGGCCTAGAATGTCTAGAATGATGGTCACAGTCTAGCCGACCTCGTCCACCGCGCCTTTTCCTTTTTGCTTTTTAGGCGCTGGAGTTGGAGGAGTGACATCGGGCCTCCTTTTCCTCTGTTGCCGAGTCTCTGGCCTCTGTTGCACGGGAGGGGCTTCCTCCACGGGTGTTATCACCAGCTCGGCTGGAGGAGTTTCGGCGGGAGAAGGGGCGGCCGAACTTAGCGGCTGGCCCGCGAGAGTAAACATTCTCTCCCTCAGACTCATGCTGTCCATTTCGTTGGGGGATGGGTTGGAATCCCTTGTTCTTGCAAGAATCTTAACTCAGCGGTCGAGCGCAGTATACAGTGACGAAGTGGATGCCGAGCTGTGTGATTTCGTTCGCACTTCGTGCCGTTCTTCACCAGCTGGCTCCGATGGAGGAGCAACCGCGACTGTCACACCTGTAGGACTGCGCGCCCTTTCGATTGTTATTCCGGTGGGGATCTCCTCGAAGTCTCCTTCGGCAACTTCCTTCGCTAATCTTGCAAGTGTACTCTAGGGAACACCCGTCTCGGCAGTGAAAGTTGAGTATCGCAACGGGTAAGAAAGCAAAATGTGTGCAGCCCGAGCAACGTATCTTAGTCGACCTTCGCTGACGTAGTTCAAAACCTTGTTGAGGTCATCAGAGTTGACTAACCAGTCACGAGCTTTCGACCGCTTCCCCGTGTCTGCGAAAATTCGAGAGTCAGTTTTGCTGCACATTGAAATTTAAAATGATGCACAGTATGAGAGATCGGCATCAAACCTAGTTCGATGGGCACTCTAGGGCATCGAATCGCCGATCTATCCTTCTCAGGAACGTTGCCGAACTCCCATGGACCGGTTGCCCAAACCCTGACGTCGTCGACGCCCTTCCCTGAGGAAGGCAGACACTTCACTAACTCTAAGGACTTCTTTACTGCCCGGAGGTAGACTTTGTAACTACTTCCGACTTTACAAAGAGTATAGCAGTAGTCCAGTTCGACAAGGCCCAGGTTCTCACTCAGGCGCCGATTTATTTCAAGCATGCCAAAAAAGATCATGTACACGTTCGATGCTAACTGGGATGGCGACACCTTATTTTTTACTTTGAACTTATGAAGAAGAGGGTGAAGGGGAAACCTGAGTCCCCCTTCTACGATGGCAATGACTGAGAATGGCACTTCCTTCTCATTCTCGCCCATACGATAGTCATTGAGGTCAACCAGCTCTAAGCCGATCTCATCTGGGATGTCAAACCTGGCCCTGAACGAAGCAAGGGCCGACGGACCATCTAGTATTTTACGAAGACGGGACGCCATCAGGGGACAACCGTCAAAACACAGAATACAGTGAAGAGCAAAAGAGTTGCAGGCTCAAAGGACACTTATAGTGGTGAGTGCCGAAACAACTGATGCACACGCTATTCATGAGGCAAAGGAAAAAGAGCAAGTGTCTTCCAACTGATTAGGGCGTCGCTCTTTTATACACACCAGAGCTGTCAGTTCGTGCATGGTAAAACGGCGTTAATTATGACGCTCTGCCGAAGCATCACATCGGCCGTTGATTCAATAACGCCCCACCAAAGAATCTTTTAAAATCCCCGCCATTTATGTGGCCGGGTGACCGTTACAGCCCTTGGCCGTTTCAGAAGCAAAAACGACACAAAGGCTGGGGGCAATTGTGGGGGAATAACCCTCGGCCCAACCCAATGGGTGAGGCCCAATCTGCGTAAATTAAAGATTAGGGTTGCTTTGCTGGCCCAGATCAAAATTAGAGGGAAGGCTAGCTCTGACTGCCGACCTCCTTCACAGAATAGCCCAAACCGCTAGCGGTCTTTGCGCATTAAATGCAGAGTTGACTCGCATTAAATGCACAAGCGGCTGCCCACGCGACGTCGACGTGCACGTCCGGTCAGCCGGAATCCTCCACGATGGTGCGCCAGACCCTATAAATAATCAGGCGGCGTTAATGATGATGCCTACCCAGCAGGCCATGAGAGCCTGCTGGTAAGCCAAGGCAAAACACACTCCCTCAAAGATTCTATAAATACCCAAGGCATCGAGAGCCAGGTATGGACAGTTAACTCCAAGTATTCATAACTTTCATTCATCTTTATCGATTAAGCTTGCTAACTTAATCTTCGGAGTGTGATCGGCCCATTAAGGGTTGACCCATTCCAACCTCCTTGTCTTGCAGGAGATATTTGGACTCATACATTTGGGGCTTGAGAGTTCGGCCCAGCCTTCCCGAAAAATTCCACTTACACCAAGGATGTGACCGGCTTTTCCCAAGTCCTTCATATCGAACTGTTCAGATAACCATACCTTAACCGAAAATAATACCCCCACATTATTTTCGATGAGCAAGATATCATCCACATACAGTACCAAGAATACCACCACATTTCCATTACGTTTCTTATGCACACCCAACTCATCAATGCACTGATCAAAACCATAAGACTTAATGGCTTGATCAAAACAAATGTTCCAAGACCTAGATGCTTGCTTAAGTCCATAAATAGACTTCTTGAGTTTGCACACCATATGCTATTGACTTTTTGCTACAAAACCATCTGGTTGTATCATATAGATGCACTATTCAAGCCTTTCATTAAGGAAAGCTGTCTTGACATCCGTTTGCCAAGTTTCATAATTGAAATGAGCTGTAATGGATAAGAGAATCTGGATAGACTTTAGCATAACTACCGGCAAAAAAGTTTCCTCATAGTTGAACCCCTTTTGCAACAAGCCTAGCCTTGAAAGTTTCCACCTTCCCGTTTGCTCCTCTCTTCTTCTTATAGATCCACTTACATCTAATAGGCTTTATCCTTTCGGGTGGTTCTATAAGATTCCAAACTTGATTAGAGTACATGGACTCCATCTTTGATTTCATAGCCTTTATCCAAAGTTCTGCATCTTTATCTTGAAGTGCTTTATTATAGTTTTTGGGTTCAGTATCTAGTTTATTAGGGATTTTGTCATAAGACTCTCACAAGAACATATACCGATCAGGTTGATGTACAACCCTCCCACTACGATGAGGCACGACCGATGTCTGCGTATTACGAGTGGATTGATCTGCTAATTCTGATCCTTGTGCACCATCACCATGCCCTGATTGTGGAACCAACGTGTTGATGGTATCTGTACGCTGCGCTTCAATATCAGCTTGAGTCACAACATTCATTCTACTACAATGAGCCAACGGGATGTCAATGACTCTGTCTTGTGGTGCTTCTTCTTGTACTAAAGGTAATGAAGAAGTATGTACTGGTCTATCTCCTCTCAACTCTTTTAAAACAATCTTACTTCTAGGTTTGTGGTTCATTACATAGTTCTCTTCTAAAAATCGGACATTAGTGCTAACAATGACCTTCTGATCCTTATGACAATAAAATAAATCATCCTTCGTTCCTCTAGGGTACCGAACAAAGAAACATATATCTATTCTCGATTCCAACTTATCTGTTTTCCGTTTTAGCATGTGTGCTGAACTTCCCCATATCCGAACGTGTCGTAGACTAGGCTTGCGCCCATTCCACAGTTTTGTGGGAGTAACAGGAACTGACTTAGATGGTACAAAGTTTAGAATGTATACTGCTGTTTCAAGGGCATGACCCCAAAACGAATTAGGCAAGTTTGAATAACTCATCATAGATCTAACCATATCCATAAGAGTTCTATTCCTTCTCTCTGCTACACCATTTTGTTGTGGCATACCTAGTGCAGACAACTGGGACTCAATTCCCTCATCTAATAAGTAATTTAAAAATTCTCCCAAGAGGTACTCACCACCACAATCAGATCGTAGTGTTTTGATACATTTACCATAACGCTTTTCTATTTCTGCCTTAAACACTTTAAATTTCTCAAAGCATTCAGACTTACAGCGCATCAAATAAATATACCCATACCTTGAGTAATCATCAATAAAAGTAATGAAATACTCAAAGCCACCTCTAGCTTGGATATTCATGGGCCCACACAAATTATAGTGAACCAACTTTAATACCTTCTTTGACCTATTGCCTTTTGCCATAAAGGGCCGCTTGATCATCTTTTCTTCTAAACAGGATTCACAGACTAGTAATGCCTCCACTTTCAATGAACCTAATGATCCATCCTTAACTAGTTTGAAAATTTGTCTCATATTAATATGACCTAGGCATAGGTGCCAAAGATAGATTTGGTTAATTTCAGAAGGTTGTTTTTTTTTACATGGTAGTGTATTAGTGTTATTCAATTCATTTAGTTGTAGTGTAGGAGAGATATGATTAACAATATAAAGACTATCTACCAATGTACCAGAATAAATAAAACATTTATTTAACTTAATAACCACAGAGTTACTAAAATAAACGGAATATCCATTACCAAACAATCTAGAAATTGAAATCAAATTCCTTCCAATGGAAGGTAAATAAAGAGAGTCTTTTAATACTAAAATCCTATATTTACCAAAAGAAATACTAATATCTCCTATTGCAACTGCTGACATTCTCGTGCCGTCTCCCAAAAAGATGTAAATCTCTCCATCA